>CM062264.1:35766628-35814128 GCA_031216635.1 Dissostichus eleginoides | reverse complement strand
AGAGGTCTGTAGTGGCTGTAACCCAACCCAAGTAAATACCAGAAGAATAACACATTGATGATGACCTACAGAACATTTGCATTTTTCTGACAGTTAACCTCCTGCAGTTGTGTGAGTAATTCCTGCTCGCTCCAAAACCATCACAGAAAGTATTGTTGGTAAGAAAATCTCTTTGACGTAGAGAGATCCTAGTTTGCATGTCTCCTACTAACAAACAATGTTAGTATTTATGAATTATGATGACGATCTGCACATTAACCATTAATTTTCTACATACAAAGAGGAAACACCGGATGATTAGCATTAGCATGAATCACCATCATGCAGAAAAGACCATAAACAAAAACATCCAATGTTGATTTTAGCTGCACAAACATCACTAAACTAAAACAAAACCCCATCACCCAAATATGTATGTTATATCTTATATTTTCAGATGTTAAAATGGCTTACTTGTGCTGTCAAACCACTTTGGTTGTCTTAACATAAGACATTAAACAGTCAGTGTTTAGAGTATGAGAAAAAAGTGGATCATTAGCGTTAGCATGAATCACCATCTAAAAGACAGTTAAAGAAAGGATGATATTTAAGCAGCAAAAAAACTAATAAAACATAATCTCTCAAATAATAATCTTATACTTTCAGATGTTTAAATGTCTTCTCTGTGCTCAAACCAGTTTGGTTGTCTAAACATAACATTAAACGGTCATTGTTTTACAGTATGAGAACAAAGTGGAGCATTAGCATTAGCATTAGCATGAATCACCATCTTAAAGACAGTTAAAGAAAGGATGACCATTATTCTGATTCTGGGACTAATAAAGGTATTCTGATATTCAAGCAAAGAAAAAACAAATAAAACATCATCTCTCAAATAGTACTCTTATATTTTCAGGTTGTTTAAATGGCTGCTCTGTGCTCGGGCATCTCCAAACCGCCAGCCCACCCCCTCTCCACCCTCTGACATGGTGTTGGTGGTATTAGGTGTTACACAGGGGTCCATTTCCCTCTCAGTTGTCTGAGTGAACACCCCCGCTGCGGCAGGGCTCCCCTCAGCTCCGTGTGTGACAGTAATTTTACACAGCCGGGGTCCTCGGTCCCGGAGGTGGGCCATTAAAGTTCAGGTGAGGTTAATTACAGAGAATTGTTAAGCCTGCTGCTGTGCGCTGGACGGGTGGGAGGGATCTGACGCCTCCAATGCTGATTCCTGTGTGACAAGGCACTGCCGGCTCCACGGGTGTTCAGCTGCAGATTTACACACAACACCTACAAGCGCCAATCATTCACTGAAACAGCTCGAAATTAAACCCCACAACACAGCCACATGAAAATACTACAGCTTGTTATTACGCTCGACGTATAAATTACCACACACAACATGCAATTCTCCACATGAAACGGATTGTAACTACCTTTAAATGAACAGCCACATTTAGGGAACTTATTTAGCAGAAAGCTAGGCTTGGGGAGTAACGGCTTACATGTAACAGGATTATGTAATCAGGATACAGATTACTAATACATTTCTAAACATTGGGGATTACTAGCAGGTTAATAATGTCACTAAAAAAGAGCGTATTGTGTTGGTTGTATAGGGTTTGATTGTATTTCTTTGTAAACTGTACTGTTCTGTAGGCTAATACTTTAAGTGTGAATCTATACGATAAGGTTACTCTTTTCTACAGGTAACTAGTTATTGTAACGGATTACATTTTTAAAGTAACCCCACCGCCAGAAACCCATCTCTACTTTATACCAAGAGGTTATATTAACACGGAGCCAGAAGGAGGAGCAGGAAGAGAGTGAGTCAAAGATGCAGTCTGCTGTGTTTGAGTAAGGATGAGATTATATTGGATTAAAGGGGATTTTTGCAATGCAAATGAATGCACCTCAAATCAATAAGGCCTGTTCTACTCAATATACAAACTAATTAAGAGGTAATACAATCAAACCAGAATAAAATAGATTGTGCAGCTTCCTCAGAAAGAAATCCAATCAAACCTTTTTATGTGAAAAGATAAAATCTAAAGCGATCTTTCTTTGTACGAATAATGACCTCGGCTTTGTGTCCATTTAATAAGGAAAACTTGTCTTAAGAGGTTACGCTCAATGTGCATATTCTAATCAATATGAATTACATAGGGTTTTATCTATGTTATCTGCTCCAGACCGCTAAGCTAATTAATGTTTTATCGAGTGTTTTAACTCAATTATTTCGCAAAGTCAAAGAGGTTCAACACAATTTTCTATGAGCAGCCGGAACATTTTCAGCCGAGGGGAGGTAGACGAAAGAAGAGTCACAACCACTAGACATGTATTAAACTTAGCAAAGTATCTGAATTAAACAAGAAAGGACGTGGACATATCAGTGTAGTGGACTATTGTAGTTGTATTTGGAGCCTCTCTGACACATTTTGTGTTGGCTATCATGACTAAAGTTTGGAGAAACCCCCCCTCCTCTTGCGCTTCATTCCAGCTGATTGCTCATTTTCTAATGCTAATGGTGCTAGGCCGGGCTAGGGTTTGTCCCTGTCAGCTGGCCACTGGGGCTGTGGGACGGATCTAATGGGCTCTGACAGGAGGGAACTGATCTCATTCAAAGGGGATTTGATATGTGGCATGAATGTGGTGACCCTCAATGGACATATTAATGACCGTTATCATTCACAGACTTTGTGCCATTCATAAAGCCCCCTTTCTGTTCCATGCACCGGTGCCGTGCCAAAAGCCATGACTTATGGATGAGCTGGCCATATATTGTTTTCCTCTGCCTTTTAGGTAACACGTCAAAGTGACTCAGAGCTCAGAGGCGGCGTCTGGTCGAACGGTTTGAGCAGCATAGCGCAGTAAATAATAACATGGTGGGTGTTGTTTACAATTCAATTACGAGCACACGCTGGCGGATGAAAAAGACAAAAGCCTACAGTCGCAGGAGACATCAGTAGGGAGCCACACAGTCAATATTCAGCTTCACCTCCCTCTGCTATTTATGACTGAGGCGTCTCTTCATGCATTCAAAGTATTGTTTGGGCCCATTTTTCATTATCACTGCCTCTACACCAAGAAAAGAAGATAAATAGTGAGAGGTACCAGACAAGAAGTTTTAAAATACTGCAAACACTGAAACATATGGGGGTAAGATGTTCCTTGATAAGTAAATAAATCTAGCAGCTAAAAAAAACAATTGCTGGCCAGAATAATCAATGAAGAGTCAAGAATGATAGATGGCAGTTTATGAAATAACATGAAATGTATCAACCAGGATATTTATCCCTTTTCATCACTACTTTCCTAAAAGCCTGAAATATGTGGCTGTGCCAGAGGAAGGATAAAATAAGGTTACAATCAACATGTGGAAGCTTTTGAATAAACAAGTCCTAAAAAGGCACAGCAATGTTGGTGCAGAAAACAGAGCAGCCACAATTAAACGTCTCGGGCAGGATGTTCATCAGAGTGTGGTTTTCTGAGAAAAAAAGCCAAACAAATCTAGCCTCCAGTCTATAAATGGGAGAAGGAACCAGAAAAGTCATATTCAGCCATTCGGGCAACCGGTGAGAAGTGAAGACGAGCGCTTCTTCACTGAATGCTGGCCGAGCGGCTGCAACCTGAGCTCTACCTCCTGGTACCTGGCTAAGATATCTGTCAGAAACCTTTCAAAAGATCAACAAACACATGATGCAACACTCATGTTCATGCATCCTGTATTAATCAAAATCAGCAGAACATATTCATCATCATGTCACAAGAACATATTTGAATGCGTTCCATTTTTTAACAAAAGGAAACAAACTAAATTAAAGACTGCTTTGATAATCAAAGAGATGTGTTTGTAAAAATGAACCACACAAATGTATCATCATCCTCTGATTTGATGGGTTACTCTGATTAATTGTGAGCATATCCAAGTGTTTTTCATTCCCCCAGTCTCCCTGCATGCTGTATTTTAGCAGAGCTGAGCAGCAGCAGCTTGGGAAGTGTTTCTTGACAGCTGCACAGGAAGTTACATCCTCCACACGTTGAGGTGTCACTAGCAGTTTCTTAAAATTTCCAATTTTAATCTGAGATTCCTGCCATGTGTCAACTTCAAAATGAAGTCCCACTCCTGCATCCTTTTGCACTTAATAACAATCTGTGTACTGCCACAAACATGCCTGGTGTCTTTGTTCTGTTAAATCTTTAAAATTGGATTACATTTGCATTCGACAGTCTATTCGAAGAAAGTAAGATGCAATGTAAAACTAACTGAACATTATTTTAAGCGCAGAGGATGAAACACATTGTTGGTACTTGATCATATGCTAACTATAGGGATAGATTAAATATGCTTGATATAGTAATACAAGTATTAATTATACTACTTACTCCGCTACAATTCAGAGCAGTCATCTAAAACATATAATTTAATGAAAATAATATAAATTAAACTACCCGGCAAAGGAGTCAAAATGTGTTACACCTTAACCTAATACAATATTAAACCCCATTTTATATCAAAAGGAAGATTTTCCAATAATACACTAAAGATGGTTATATAATGCTAACATTGCACATTGTAAAACAGTACATTTAAGACTTGCGTTTTGCTAAGTTCACATTATGAATGCAGACATTTTACAGTATTTTTTATCTTAGTATAAGTTGGGAAAAGAGGTATGTTTTCAGGAAAAGACAGAATGAAATGAAGTGCATCCGATGAACAGGTGCATTGTGTTTCACAGTGAGCGGTCAGTGAACAACCATCACTGATTAAACATCCCAGAGCAGAGGTAACAAAGAGCACCCACAACATTACCAGCATGCTGTTCTTCACTTCCAGGCCGAGGCAGCAGGACATTTTTGCCCGGCTTCCTCCACAGCCTGGAAAATCCTCCCCACATTACCACCATTGTGCGAGCTACTTTGCTTCCACAGTCCAAAGATCAAAACAGCATCCATGTTTTCAGCGAACAAATGTCTTCCCAGCTGGGCTGGTGTGAACACAGATATAATGCTGACAGGAAGCCGAGGCAGTCACTTGTAGAGCCAATTATGGGCCGAGCCGTGGGGGAAGGTTTACAAACACCGCTTTTCTTGTGTCGCGTTACTCTGAGGTATATGATTAACTTCCTCACCAAAAGTACCCAGGCAGCCCGGAGTCTGCCCTCTTTGTAGGTGGCAAGCTGGTGAGTCGTGGCACAGACAGCCAAACAAAAAGCAAGCTGCAACCAAAAAGGGTTCTTTTCGTTGTTTTTATTACTGACTGTACGTCCACATTCTTTGGCTTTTAATGGTTCTTCTTTAGGACACGTTTAACAGTTTTACAGTGTTGCTATCACTGGGAGAATGCAGGTTATAGGCGTCTTCTGAAGCCACACAGACTCTGTGTTCTCCATTGGAGTCAGGAGGAATTCAAATTGACCCATCCGAGGAAAATACCTTTGCTTTCCGAAGACTAATTACAAGCCTTTCCCATGAAAGGAGGTTGAAGGAGCAACTTAATTAAGAAGCCTCTAGATCACCCTCCAGTATTCCACTGCTGCATCCCCCCCAACCAAAATCATTTTATGGAGGATCACAGGATTTTTACTCAGCGTTAAAACTAAAATTGAAAGGAAAAGTAATTCCCTGGTGTTCAATCTTGTTTGAATCAAAATAAGGAGCGTCCACAGTGAATGCCTCTTCCCATGCGGCATTGTCATGGTGGCAGAGCAGGGTTACCAGCAAACAACAGTCCTTTAACTATCCAGCCCTCCTTCACTGTCGAATTTAAAAAGTTCCTTTCACCACATCTGCCCTATTTGTGCGGCCTTTTCTTCACCTGACTTGCTCAAGAGATTCCCTTTATCTAAAAGGTCATTTCATTCAACTGGGCAACAAACAGAAGTGAATATAACTGTCCCCAATCTTTCCCGTGCAGAATTCATGCTTGAGTTGCCTCAAATAAAGAAAGCCCCTGGCAGCTCGGAGAAGGAGCTCACAATCAGCTCTATAGGGGCCGCTCTATAGAAAAGGCTCCCTGTATCATACAGTCCCCCTTTACAACTCTACATTTCCATTTAATGACACCCTACATATTAACCCTGGTCAGCATCCAATTACACAGAATAAGTGAATTATCTGTGCCAGCATGCAATTTGAATTTTTTTGACATGCAATGCGGGGAAAAGGGAAAGTGGGGGGCCCTTTATTTAATTTCATCAATCCAGCGTTCATTAAAGCGTGAGTTATTTCGAATCCATTAACTCTAAATACAGGTGATTCCCAGCCCCTTTGTACACAGGACCACCGAGATTCCCTGTCATGGAGCGTTACAGCGGTGTAGAATGACACCGACACAACTGATTTGATGAGCTTTTCCTCCCCGGGCCAGCACTCAACCAAACAAACTGGCCGGGCAACCAACAGCGCTCCATTCATATTTAATTACAGCCTGCTAACATCGCCAGCAGATAACATTACACCCGGAAAAAGGAAGGGGAAGAACTGCTATGAAGTGTAAAAAATGTAGTGAGGATTTTTAATTCTGAGTAGTTTTTTTTAACGTTTTAATTCAAAGTCACACAAAGAGGGTTTCTGATTATTTTAACTAAATCAGATACATAGACAGTCAGTGAGGGCAGCAGCCATCTCCCGTTTGATGGCATGTAAATAACACCAGGTGGTGAATATTAAGTATCAAATGTGGGACACAGCAGTCTGTGTCACATGACCCACCTCTGTGGGTGTAAAGTCACTGCTGGCCTCCCAGGCGACAAGCTCATATGTGTGTGTGTGTGTGTGTGTGTGTGTGTGTATGTGTGTGTATGTGTGTGTGCGGAAGGAAGGGGGTTTAGTAGAGATGACCAGATGAGAGGTGGCCGAGTCCAGCTAAGGCATGTCGAGTTACTGAGACAGACCTGCTCCCTGTGTCTGATTCTGAGCTGTAGATACACACTAGCAGCCCGGCTCTCGCTAACACACACCTACAGTATACCTGCTACATGCTAGTAGAGTCTCTGTATGTTTTGTGACATCAGGATGTAATACACAGAAAAAACATTTAAAAAATGTGATTTGGTGGTATTTTTTTCAATGTTCTTGTGGATATAAAGTCACATTTAGACAAACACAGTTACAGAAGAACCTGTGTAATAATCCAAAACATACACAGCAGTAAATATCAGGTGTTGGTGTCGATATGATCGGTGCAATCTGCGATTCGCACTGATGTTTCGCAATAACACAGGTGGAGTCCATCATCGAGAGAAACAGATACCTGCCATTGTCTCACACTTCTGTTCGTAGAGACGGATTTTTCTCCCATATTTTATGCACATTTGAAATCTGTTTATTTCCCTGGAAAACCATATTCTATACTTTACATTGTAACATAGGAGAATATAGATGAGGGAAACACAGATGCACAAAAATGAACTAATAATAGTATTTGATCCCAGAATAATTCCTGGAATATGTCGCAGTGTGATGATAACAATTCAAGAGTATGTGACGGCTCTTTTGTTTCTCACTGCATCCATGAGGAAGCTGCCCGGTCTGCCAGAGATCCATACAGTGATCAAAGAGTGTGCCTCTTTCTTTTCTGTATTGCATTAAACTATCAATACTCTTTGTAACAGCCAGGATACATGACTAACTGAAACATCTCCAGCCTTATGCTTTATTCATCCATGTGTGTGTGATAGACTGTCATTAAGAGTTGATATGAGACACTCACACACACTATCTTGTGCTTCCTAGTATATATACACACTGGGACAGGTTCATTTTCAGCTTAGAGCTATGACATGGATATGAAACTAATGATATGGGATAGACACATACAGACACATGTCACACACACACAGACACACACACACACACACACACACACACACACACACACACACACACACACACACACACACACACACACACACACACACACACACACACACACATATTCACAGTGTGTCATCGTCTCTTGGCGAGCTGGCGCCTGTCACTCAGCGGGGTCCTGGAATATGCACCGGGGCCATCGACAGGCGTCTGTGTCAATGCCTGACAAACCTCCAGGCACCAGGCTGTAATTGGAACGACCGGCCTAATCCTCAGATCAACACGGACTCATTGACAACCTGAGCAGCGCCTTATTAGAGGAGCGCCTCTTCGCTGGAGCTCTGATGTCCTCACTGCCAGCCAAAAGACACCGCAGTGAAGAAATTAACAAATATGTTGGAAAACAGTGGGTTTTGTTTTATGGACATATGATATCGAGTGCCTTTCTGTATTTTACATTTTCATATGAAAGGTTTTCATGTTTCTCACTCGATCCTGTTCTGGAATAAATAATATACATGAAGTTAAAGTTAGAATAGTTAGTTAGTTAGAGTTAAGAATTAGCAATTGAAGGATAAATGAATTAAAAAAAAAAAAATGTATATAAAGATTTTAGGTAAAAAGTACAATAAAATAATTCAATCAAATTAAATAGAAACAAATATATTATTATTATTATCGAGTTAAATTGTGCAGATTGAACAATATACAACAACATATTTGTAAAAATAAGGGCTTTACCCTTCCTCTGTTAGCTTATCTAAATCCTGCCTTGGTATAATTGTCATGCCTAGCATACAAAAAGTTACGCTAATCAACAAGATGAACCAACGAACAAAAATCCACAAAGCCTAACATCCGTCAACACACTAACATCATACTGTATGTGTATTATTAACATGAAATCAATATGGCTAAACCAGAATATTGCGACACCTGTGTTCCCAAATAATAAGTGGTTGAGCCGGAAGTGTTTTTAGTAGTTATAGCTGCTTTGGTAAGACCAATAATTATTTTAAATTATTATAATTATATTATTATTATAATAATTATTTCTTCATAGTATTGAGATACTGACTAATCCTTCTCATCTAGGCTAATGCAGCTACCTTCCCTGGCTTGCTACATCTCAACAGTGACAGTCTTTGTTTACACTTTTTAGATGTTTTTAGTGCAACACCTTCAACCCTACAGTATAGAAAAAGTGAAACATCAGCTCAGAGGATTAACCCCCCCAGACAGACCTCCTGCCTGCAGACAGTGTAGAGCATGTAAAATCACTCGCTCTGACACTGCTGGCATGGCTTGGAGCAGACAGCTAGCAGATAGGCCCGTACACTTGTTCAGTCTCAGTAGAAATAGCCACAGTGCTCTCTTGAAATTGCCCCGTGTCCCTCTCCCTCTCCCTCACCCCCCAGGCTGGTAATCTGCTCTCTGATGGAGGGGAGCATGCAGCAGAGGTCGGCTCTGACACCTTCTTGGCAGAGCCCAAAAAGCCTGGCTCCCAATCCCATTCTCTAAAGCCTCGATGCCCAACAACTCCCAAAACAGTGTGTGCTTGTGGCCCGTAAGAGCTCCTATCAATGAGCATTTCTGAGTGTTTGACATGAATAGTGACACAGTATGTACACTAAAGATATTACATGTTTTACACTGAATATCTTGTCCTCATAAGTCCTCATAACTGCATGAAAACTTCAACAGATCAACAAAAAGAAATTCCACACAGGTAGAGATGATTTACTTTCAATCATTTTGTTTAAAATCATAACATGCTGCCGAGGCACAAATGGTCATATGATATCGCAATTAGTTACAGCTACTCAATACAGAGAACACAAAGTGTACTTTTTCTTTCAAAGTGCTAAGAAGTCCTTGGCAAAACTTGAGAGCCTTCAACCTCAGGCAGAGCATGACATGAGTGTTTCTCTCAATGTATGTGTATGTATGTGTGTGTGAGTGTATGTGAGTGTATGTGAGTGTGTGTTTGTAGTTCCTGGCTTTTGTAAAGGCACCGGGAAGCTCGAGCCGTCCACCCAGGCATGCCTGTGCAGTGTAACCAAGGCTGACTGGCTGACCTCAGACTGTGTGGGCCCTTTAGCAGAAGATGAAGGAGCTTTTTCATTGACACAGGAACAGGAGGTATCGCCTTCCCCTTGCAGCAGCACTCATTCATGCCAGACACAATGCGTTATTATTGGTTTTGAATTGAAATGTTAATTTCGGGGAACTGGGCAACTGGGCCTGAGAGCTTGCCCTGCTCATTTCTCATTTTTCACTTGGCTACGGTGGTCTGATTCAATGGGGGAGAGAGTTAACCCTAAACTCTCCTTGGGTAACAGCACCTTGGATCAGCCAGGTAAAGGCCTAAAACACACAAAACTGACATCAGAGAACTAGTGGCAAAGACAGCCTCAAGTTGCCTGTGTCGTGAGTAAAAAGTTGCACTTGAACACACCGCAAAGACTAGGGCCAATGGCCAGCTAAAATAGAAGGTTTTGCAAGAGTAAATAACGCTCCATACAAGCAGGTTGCATTACTTCTGGTAGTGTATTCATCAAGGGAAACCTTAAGAGCCAGGACTGTGGACATACAAGATGTTACAAAGAAAGCAGTGTTTGCCTTCCATCTTAGCCATTTTCCCCAATAACAATTCCAAATGAACATATTGATTTGAAAATATTTGGGTTTTGAAACGACAGATTGACATGAAACTGAAAGGGGTGACTACACTTCAATTCGCTTTTTTCCCTCACTTTTATTTCTTTTCTCGTGCACGGATTCGCTTACGCTGAACAGCCAGTTAGAGTTATTCCTCTCATCAAGTCAAGACACTCAAAGCCAGAAAAGCTGCAAACAAAGGCTAACTAGTGGGAAGGGTGCGTGAAACACTGAAAAAACTAGAGCCACAGATGCTGATGTTGGCTGGTGTGTCAGAGCTGAGGCCCGATGGACTGGTCGCAAAAGCAATAGAGTGGGATTTGAACATATCAACTTTTAATGGATGTCAAACAGTGCTCCATCATCCGAGAGCAGAGAGGTTAGTGGTAAGAGGTGAATACACCGGTCCATACCCAGGGAGCAGTCACTATTGATCCGCAGGCTATGGAGGAAAAGGCAGGTCTTTCGGGGCCCGTGGTGAGAGGTAAGGCAGGTCAGCACTCTGCAGTTCAGCCTCTCAGAAATGAGTGCATCAGCAGGCCCGGCAGATCTATATGACGGGAATTAAACAGCATAATCAAATTGTTTGCGCAACCATTTAGCATCTCATTCCCTCACTGCCCTGGGCCAGACTGACCACTGGAGACCGGCCATCCACAGAGGTAACAAAGTAGGGTAATAACTAACAGCGATTAAAGGAATATTGATGGCCTGTGACACACAGCATCCTGAAAAATGCTATTTGGTCAAATAGCTGCAATAATTAAGTATATGAGGGTCAGTCAATTTTATCACCTGCTTTTATTTGGATCGATTATTTAGTAAACTGGCCAGGCCTCAGAGAGCATTATTGCTGAGTGGGGTGTTGATTTCATAGAGCAAGAGCTTCAGCCAAGTCTCACAGTAGCAGCTCGCATTGGAAAGGAAACACACAGTTGCAGAGGAAGTGTGGGATAGAGGAAAAAGAAACAAAATATCCCCACTATCGCTGTAAAACATTTTGGATATGAGCTGGAACTTTACACCGTCACTTACTGTACATGTTGACCTTGCTCTGTGATATGTTAGCCCTTAAAATCTTTTCATTATGTCCTTTCATTTATAACATTATGTTCTTGATAGCTTTTTTTCTTCTTCTCCCAGATAGTTTACAAAAGCCTGGTTTAAAATATTCTCACCACGGCTTGATAAACATTAGCCGAGAGCAAAAATAATGAGTTTTGTCTGCGTTAAACCCCTGCATTTAATGTGATGCATGGGTTAAAACTAAACTAGGCCATTTAGAGGCTTCTCTCCCAGTTGATTGATTAAACATTAACCTGCTGGATCTGGGATATCTCTTATTAATCACAGGTGGCACAGACTTAACTGAGCATGAGGAAGGCATACACAAAAAGGTCCAGGCAACACACTTAAAAAACACACACACTTACATGTCCATAAAATCAAGTAGTCATAACATATGCCATGGCTTTAATGCGATAAGTGATGCAGTTTTAGCGCCAGTGCACCCAGTTGGAGTCAAACAGCTAACTGTGGTGCAGCAATTGAGTTTTACCCACACACAGACATGTCCATATCAAGCAGCACATGGTGGGAATTGCCATGACCTAATGCTTTTCTTATCTTGCATTTGATTACACATTTCACAGAGGAAACCATTTTCCTCTTGCCTACAACATGTCCAATGAGAAAAGCAACCTTGACTAAAGAAGACGTATTTAAAAGAGTGGGTGGTAGATCTTGGATCTTGACCTGTTAGATTAACACTGTGCAGATGCCTAAAATCACATAAAGGACAGTAGAAGAGAGCAGAATCTCGATCAGACCCTCTTAATTTTCCCACAGTCAGGGCTGAATATCACACTCCAATAACGTCACTGAATATTCAGACGCTGTAGCCGGCCATGGCTTTGATCTGAGCTGATGTGGGTGGCCTGTATCCACAACTACAACAGCCTTCAATTTGAGTCAGAACCTGCCTCTGAAATAGCTACGCTTTTCTCGCTGTAACCACGGGTGACTTTTTTGTGCCTGAGGAGGCTTTTATGAGTAAATTGACAAAGTAAATATCCTTTCAGCTGTTTCCCTGATGAATAATGTACGCGGAGTCTGATGGACTGCTTTCAAAAAAACTCAACAGCTTCGGGGTTGTCCCTGCACATCAGCTGTCATCGTGTGATGCGGGTGGCGGTCCTGGCGCGGGGGCTTACGGCAGCACACAGGTGCCCTTTTCACTCCCAGGCCGAAAATGACAAATTCAATAAACTCAAGACATCTCTCCGGAGCACCTATGGAATCAAACGCACCTGACAAGCGGCTGAAGGGCTTCTTCCTAGTGGCTCTGACACCCCTTCCCAACGCTCAATATCAATATCTCTGCGGTGGTGGAATATCTTTCCATCTCACTAGCATGCTTTGACAGTGTGAGAAAGAATATATGTCAGAGGTTGTGGGACTGGAGGTAAGATTGCGATGAGGAAATTGAATCTGTGAGATGACATTAACAGAGAGTGTCCCCAACTCTGTGTGTGTTTCAGCCTCGGAGCAGACAGGCATGGCTAGGGTTACCAACCGTAATTCTGATGGTGAAAGGGCCACAATCAGCCTACTTAATCTCAAAGCTGTTCTTTAAAACCAAAAGAAAGACGATCTGTCTCCTTTCTACTGTACAAAACAAGGAAACGTGATTCATCTTGAAATTGAAATGCACATTAAATTAAATTTGCCTTTCGGGGGCAATGAGTACAAGCCTCCACTGCAGGTTGTTCCGTGATTACAAAAAAGGTGCTTGTACTCTGTCAAAAGAGCCAGTCTCATAAACCCACCCTGACCTGAGAGGACAAACCCCAGACATCACATTTTAAAGAATTAGCATCACAATGGGCTAAATGTCCCCCTTGTAGTAAAAACCCAGTAAACCGGGGCTTGCAATTTCAGTGGTGATGATAAACTGGGAGACGCAGATAGCCGGAGCACTGTGCGTGAGACAAACCATCACTGTACGTTCATTAGCATCCCTGAAGGTTCCCATATGACGAAGAGGGAAACAGAGCACTGTTCTGCAAGCATGAGTGCGTTATTAAAGAATGGCCAGGGAGCCTCAAGTTTGGTGTGTCTGGCCCATGAGGAGCTCACATTAGGGCTCCCACCTGTTTGTCTGGGTACTCATTTGACACAATAGGTCATGAAATGCAATATGGGCCCGTGCCTTTCTTTCTCACCACACAAAGCTAAGGAGCGGATGAACTGCAAGATAAATGACCTTGACATTTCGATAGTCTCCAGTTTGCTGTGCCATAAAAAATAAACCATGCAAAGACAATCTCATAAGACCAAAGCACAACTTCAATGGAGAGCAGACAGGAGCTGAGGGGAAGGGGGAAAAGTGTCTGGTTTTGAGCAGGATTGATATTTCCTAGAAGACTTTGATTGCTCGTCTGTGATAACTGTGAGAGTGTACAGGCCTGAAAAATCCTGCTCCGTGTTTGTACTTACAATCTGGAGGTCTTGTCTTCCAACCAGCTGTGTACACGCTGCAGACAGGCTCCATTTTCCACAGGAAGCAAGACAGGAACCACAGGAAGATAAAACCAGCATGAAATAGCTGGAGGAAAATGACAACGCAAATTAGGGTAAGGTTTAGACAAATATGAAATAATCACTTGTTGTTCAATAAAGTTCCACTACAGGCCAAATAAGACAGCACAAAACGATCTTCTCATGAATAAAAATGTATTATCAGTGAGAGGAATATGACATACTTTAGAGCTATTTTCTCAACATAAAAGCACCAGATAAGTATATTCTTGCAGGAAGTAGGCCTCTGAGCAGGTCTGCCGTCTGAGTGATTGACAGCGTAGGCAGGTGTGTTGCTGCTTCAGGAGAAAGTGAACCGCGGCTGTTTAAGTGAGGCTCACCATTGTTCTCCGAGGGACTTTGATCTACCAGCGGTGGTCCAGAACCTCAGTGGGGAGTCCAGGCTACGGTTAGTATCGACTCAGGAGGCCTGACAGCACATGGAGGAGATGTGTGGGGGGGGCTCCAGCTTCTGAAGAGCCTCCGTTCAGCTTCATCTCAAACTGACCTGCACACCGCACGACTGTGGAGGGGAGAAACAGGAGATATTAGAGAAAATAGATTATTCCTCGCAAATTAAACCTTAAAGCTGCTGTTGATGAGTCAGGAAGCCATTTTCTTAGTTGTTGTTTGCTTCATTTTTACTTCAGAGTGCACATGCACACACACACACTCTCTCACACACACTCATTAAGTTTAAATCTTAGTCATCCACATATCCTATGATTCAGACAAAACTAAGGACAATCATCACCACACCACACACACCACACACACACACACACACACACACACACACACACCACACACAAACACACACCACATAACCCATGCTGAAGAGATCATAGTTTTTCTCATCCAATTAAGTTTAGAAAAAGAAAAAACACTTTTGTATATCCCTAGTTTTTTCTTACACGTGTTACAAAAATGAATATTTTTTTATTTCAAATGAATAATTTCCATAAAGTTTATAGTCATATATATCCAATGATTTAGAGAAAACTAAAGGAAATACAGCCTCAACTGTATAACAAAACATGTCGTAGGAAATAGTTCCCAACACGAGTAAAGTTAGACTGGAAATAAATGATCCTATTTTTGCAGTGTGGCAGCTGTGCATACAGCCCTTACTTAAGGCCAGCCTTTTAATGAACCTTCAAGTGTACAGTAAGTGGACAGGAGTGGCTTACAGCTCAAGAGAGTAATGTTTCTCTGCTGATGGTTCCCATCCCCTCCACACTCTGCAGCTAAAGGCCATCAAGCCATTTAGCTCAGACGAGTGGGAATAATAACCAACACTAAAATAAAGGTAAATGTGAAGAATAAATCACAAAATGTAGGAGTGTGTTTGTGTTAAGCAGTGTGTGTACGTCTCCTCTATGAGGTTTTTAAAAATATAAATAACCACTGCAGCAGAAACACACTGTGAGTGTATCTGCAGAGGATAGAGAGTGACAGGGAGACTGGGACAGCCCTCAGTCTGCAGCGATTGTGTTTCAGTGTGTTCGCCCGGCTCTTCCTGTGGTGCTGTGTGTTGTGGAGCAAAAAGCCACTGCTGGGAGCCACAGTGGAAGAGATCAATTGTACACATTCCTGCCACCTGAGATTCAAGTGTTTCTGTAATACTGCACAGCTCAATCGATACTTCAGCGAGGAGCCAGGATGGAAGAGCCGGGCCCCTGCTCAGTGCTGGGACTACAGAGAAAAAGCATGTATTTACTCCTGTACTGTACTGCTGCACATCTGCTCATAGCCTGCAGAAAGGAGCAGGGAATAATGCATTTAACTATACGACTAAATACCCCAACAACTATTTATGGATAAATACATATTATATCAATTCAATAGAGATTGTATGGGCTTTCTTAATTATTCCTGCAAAACTAGGGAATTATTAGCAAATATGTGAATTTTCACTAGGTTGGATTTTTAAATGTTTCTTCATTTTTTCTCTTAACATTTGGATAGTTTAATTTAAAATCAATTACACTTTAGAATATAGTCTTAAATTAATAATAAAAACAATAACAGCAAAATTATTATCATTATTAATAATTATAATTATTACTATCATAATTATAAAAGCTGAAAAAAATCGTACTTCTAAATATGAGTGGAGGCTGAAGATGTAAATATAAACGGAGTATTTTTCACAATTAGCAGCGCGCGGAAGCGGTTTTATTTTTCTTTCTGTTTTTGCAGGAATCTGCGAGGAAGCCGATGAGCTGCACAAACACAGCTCAACAGATGTGACTGTTAGAAAGAAAACAGGCACTGTGGGTAAGGATCATTTAGCATCGAAGTCTTGAAATATAAAACGTAAATATTGAGGATTTGGGCTTTGTGGAGAGGAGGGGAGAGCCGAGGACAGAAATGAACAAATCCTGTATTGCAGGATGTGCAGCGATGCGTTAAATTAAATGCAGCTGTTGAAACACAAAAGGGGACATGTTTCGGTGTGAATAGAAAAGAAGTGCAGGGCAAATGCCTTCAAAGGCTTTATCCGGATAACCGTGTGATCGTTTTGACAACTTCTTTTGACGCTTTGTGGCAAATAATTAGATCGTTGCCTTTTTAATGAAAAGTATGTTCCTCGAAAGGATAACAACGGCATCCAAGCACCTCAATAACGCTGGATAGTGTCTGCTTAATTTACCAGACAAAATAACATGTTTCCCCCGATTGGACTTTTTTTATTACAATCTGGTGAACGGGCATAAATAAAAGCCAAGAGCGAACCTGATCCTTTCCGCGTAAAAAGCATCGAATCTACTTGATTTCGAGGATTAGCGATTTCGAGGATTAGCAAGGGAAATTATGAAGATAAAAGTGTGATTGTTTTAAATTAAAGAGCAACACAATTAATGACTCCATTTCTGCTTATGCAGCCTGTCAGTGACAGTAAGAGGAGTTGCTCCACGACGGACCTTTACGTATGTTATTTATAGAAAAAGTTAGTATTATATTTAAATTATGCTCTTCTTTCAAATGATTTTCAACGTTTGATGAGTCAAAATAATTGCCAGCACATTTTCCAATGATATGTAAACAGAGGATGGAATAAAAGCACACACACACACACACATTGTTTCTTTTGGAAAACTGATGTATTTGATTATTAGAGTAAAGAATTACAGTATCTTAGTTGTTAGTAGGTATTAAAGTGTAGAGAAACTGGACCCATAAAGATCTTCCAACTTTCCAAGAAAGTGCATGTAACAGTCCGAAGGTTGTCAAACCCAATATATATTTATATTTATAAAAACACTATCATTTTGTCCCCTGGCCGTGATGGACTTCTCGTGTGTGAGCTCTATGTACATTTTCTTACGAGGGAGTTTTGTTTTTCCACGTCTGAACATATTTACAGAAGCTTCAACACAGAACTTGATGCACTTGATGTCAGTGAGGATGCTGGGACATAGCAGCAAGTGGAAATCCAGCTGAGAAACTGAAGGAGAATCCTGCTCATTTGATTGGCTGTCTCAGTTCCAAAAGCCAGGAAGCAGGCCAGACCGAATGTTCCCTTCTGTCTTTCTTTCAACAACACCGAAATACAAGCAACGAAAAAAAGAGATTGAGGGAAATAAAATATGGAAGTAAACAAAGAGTAGAAAGTACAATACACATAAAAGACAACAAAACAAGTTAACACTAAAGAAACCCTTGAAAACGTAGCAAACTTCATTGTTTTGTTTTCTTAAATAAAATAAAGGTGAATATCAAATGGAAAGAAAGGAACAACCATGACATGAAGTCCCTTGCCTGAATTTCATTGTTTTGCTTTCATGAGGGGAGGGGGCATGAACACACAGATGTTAGACCATCTACAGAAGATCAGTGTACATTATTTACAGCAAGTCTGTTTGCTTATTACAGGGCTAATGCATCACATGAACATCGACAGCTCGGTTATAGCTACTACAGACAGAAAATAACTTAATGCCAAGGTAAGGTTATCTACCCAGATATTCTAAGTTTCAAAAGCACATTTTTTTAAGCACCCAAACATACCCATTCTGGCTTAAAAACAAACAAAAACCTAACTGTTAATGCTTCCACTTGGTTTCAAGCAAGGTTATAATCACTAATAAATAAGCTCCTTAAAACTATAACATGTACATTGTACAAAAAAAGCAACTTGTCTTCACACTCATGTTCGTAAAGATTCAATGGCGAGCAAAGCAGTTCAGTTGATTTTGTCCCTGTCTTGTTCTCTTTCTTTCTCGTCTTCTGTGTGTCTACATATGTATACAGTATGCCTTCGGGCATCTTCACGTGTCTGTGCGCAACTGAGAACACACACTCTAGCTGGTGACAATTTCTTTATTGTCCTCCATGAAGCGTGTGAACCGGAAGTGGGTCCCGTTTTCTGTGTTTGCCATTTTCTCCAAACCAGCCAGAGCGGCGTTGGGCTCCATGCTGTGCAGCTTGTCTAGGCTGCCGGTCAGCCCTCCGATGGGAGAATTACCCCCGTTCCCCATACTGCCTGACATGTGTGGGATGCCTCCGTTCTGGATGACAGAGATTTCATTCGTCTTCATTGCCAGGCCGTTTGAGAAGGCTGCAGCATACTGGTTCCAGAAACTAGCCGGGTCCCCGTTGCTTGCCCTAGAGGACATGTCCTTCTGAAAGATCTCAGGAAACTTCATTGGGTTGGCCCCCAGGTTGGCCCCCAGGAAGGCCATTGGCCCGTCCACGGAGAGTCTGCGCCCACGCCTAGCAGGAGCGCTGTTCCACATGTGTGTGCCCATGTGGACCTAAAAAGAGAGAGAGAGAGAGGGGGAGGAGAGAGACAGAGCAATGAGAAGGATGAAAGTTAGTGATGTTTACAAACTTGGCTACAAGAGCAGCACATGAGATGATGCAATGGAAAAAATAATAATAATGCTCCACTCCAAATTAAAATAGCTTCACACCCTGTGTGCAGCAGACCAGTAAGTTGATTATCCTGTGAGAAGTACCAGCATGGTGTAAACATCTTGTTTTGGCAAGAATGATACGTGCTGTTTAATCTAAACCTTAATTTGCTCATCTCACAAGAGGGCTGCAGGGCTTGGGGTAAAATTGCACTGTCCAGTTTCATTGCTCTGGCCAGGATTGCATGTGACATTTCACCTCGTGACATTTCACCTCTGCCAATACCCTTTTCATGACTAAGGCAATATATTTTGTTCATTTTTTCTTCCTGTTTTAAGATATTTTTTGTCCAAACTTCAACAAAAGTTACCTAGACTTATTTGTGTACTTGAGTGTAGCAATTTAAATGCAGATCACTGTAAATGACTAGTTTCAGCCAAAAGACAGAGCTTAAAAATTAACATGCATCCCAAATACCTCTCTAGGACTAAGGATTGACGCACTGAAGAATAGTAGAATAAGTTAACATCATTCTCCCAAGTCTCTGTAGATCATTGAGCAGGATTCCTTTTTTTAATGTTTTATGCCTGTGACAGTTTTTACAGAGTCCGTTAAGGAAAACTACAGACTGACGTAGCGGATAATGAATGCCTCTGATAATTAATGATGTGCACTGAATCATTCGTAGCTGATTACTTGTTGGAATTCCAACCTAATAATCATATTAGTTGCATGATTCAACCTTTCCATAACTTTTTCTCAGAGAGCTGTTCCTTTCGTTAATTATACTCATTAATTACCACCTCTTTAAGCCTAGCGCACTGACACGCCATATAAAACTAAATAGGAGCTCTGAGACTCATTTTTCACAAACATTCTCACGCACAAACTTCTAGAAGGCCAACAGTTTTTTCAGGATGTTTCAACATTTACCTTGAGGTTTCCTTTGGTGGTGAAAGCCCGACCACAGATACTGCAGGCAAACGGCTTCTCCCCTGTGTGGGTTCTCTCGTGGATCTGCAGAGCGCTGGAGGAGGAGAAGCACTTCCCACAGGCGTTGCAGTAGTGTTGCTTGGGCGTCCTGCGTGGTGGAGCACCAGAAAGCACTGGGGAGGTGGAGGCAGATGATGTGACCAAGCCAGGGGGCATTTCCTTGTGTTCTGGGTGGAAGCCATGGAAAAAGCCATTCATCTCTGGTCTGTTTAGAGAGCCTAGAGAGAGTAGGGAAGGGGTTGGGCTGGAGGATAGGCTGGTGTTTGACGGCTCAAAGAGCTGTGAGGGCAGGTCTCTCATTTGATGGGTTAGCATGTGCTGCTTGAGATTTCCCCTGGTGGAGAAACCCCTGTTACAGGCCGTGCAAATAAATGGTCGTTCTTTGGTATGGCTTCGATAGTGAATGTCCAAGGCACTCTGACAAGCAAAGGTCTTCCCACATATGTCACAGGATGTGTTCCTGATGATGCTGCGCTCACGAAAGGGGAATAACATGCCCAGGGAATCTTTTGAGGGATTGACAGATGTCAGGTCCAGGGCTCCGATGTTGGAGGGGTGAGAGTACAAGAGGTTTGCAGTGGTGTCCTCCAAGGATAAGGCCCTCTGGTGCCTTTCTTCCAGGCTAGGGGATTTGCGTAGTTGTGGCTGCATGCTTGTGGGGGATGGCGCCTGCATGGAGGAGGTAGATTCTGACACAGCTGGACTCCCGACGCTTTGGCTTTCAACATCCCCTCCCAGAGACGAGGAGTCATTGGTAAAGCAATCTCCCTCAACTAAGCCATTTACCACTGACTGGCTGACTGGCAGCTCCTCTGTTTCATTATATCGGGCCATCTCTCTGCCATTTCTCTCTTGCTCCTCCTGGATAGCCATTTCATAGGGGCCTGGAGAGTTACATAGACTGTCATGGGAGGCATCAGCAGACCTGGGTGTGTCTGGCACACTGCTATCTGGGCCCTCTTCCATTCCTTCCATATTGTCATCAGAGAAGTTGTCCAGGTCATCAAAGTTTTCCCCGTCAAATGAGCCGGTGTCAGAGACCATGGACTCTGGGTAACTATCTGGCAGGGGGGTGTTGGGGATATGCCCTCCCATGTGCATGCGGATATGTTGCTGCAGAACCACAGCATTTGTGAACTTCTTCTGACAAATGGGGCAGGAGTGTTGGACTCTAAGAGGAGGCATGGCCCGATGGACGCTGTAGTGGGTCTTAAGATTTCCCTTGGTAGTAAACGCCCTGCCACAGATTTTACACTTGAAGGGCCTTTCCCCAGTGTGGGTGCGATAGTGCATTTTCAGAGCACTTGCGCAGCTCAGCACCCGGTGACAGATGACACATTCGTTTGGATCTGACAACTTTCTGTCAATGTTCTCCACTAGCTGCTGTAGCTTCGAGGTCTCTGACCCCTGGAGAGGATCCAGGATGCCTCCAAAAGGGAACTTAGCCTTGAACTGATCAGACATGAGAGGCATAAGTGGGTTGGTCATCATGGGTGGGCTGTTAGATGTTGTGTAGTCAGCGGTGCTCTCCGAGGCAGAGCTCACATTTGTCACAAAGCCTGAGGAGTGGCTGCCTTCTTCAGTTTTCCCATTTGAGGTAGGCAGAGTTGCACCTTCACCCTCTTCAGACACTCCATCATAACTTTTAGCTGAATGCTCTGCAGGGAATGTGACACTCTTTGCATTTGATGGGCTAGTTATGGCTATTGAGTGATCTTCCTTTTTGATGAAATGGGGCAGACTCGGCATGGTTGGTGGCAGCAGCATGCCAACTGAGGAAGTCATTGTGGGCATAACCGGTTTGCTGTCGAGCCAGCTGGTGACTGGTTTCTCAGGGGGCATAGACATGCCGTAGGGAATGCCGGTGCTTGTTGGTATGTTGTCTAAATGCTCAGGAACAGGGTAGGGGTTCATCTGGACGTGCGGGAATTTGTCTTTATGACGCTGGAAATGCACCTTCAGGTTACCGCGGGTGGAGAAGCGGTTGCCACAGATATTACACTTGTATGGTCTCTCTCCAGTGTGAGAGCGCAGGTGGATTTGCAAAGCACTGTCACTCCCAAACACCTTGCCACAAAACCTGCACTTATGCTTGAAGAAAGACTCATCAGAGCTGCTCTTCTGTTCAAATGAGGTGACATTTGGAGGCTGGCCTTTCCTCTGCTCGGCCAAAGCTGCTAAAGAGTTGAGGTCCTCTACGGTGGTGCCAACACTGGGCAGAGAGATGGAGAATATGGAATTTCCAGGTGGGGGCTGAGGTAGATTTACTCCAGAGCTTAACAACCTACCGATTCCAAATGCTGGCGTGGATGATTTAGTTAGTGAGGAGTTGCTGAGCTGAGATTGGAGGCTGCTCATATGACTCGGCCTCCTGTCAGTGGACTGGGTATTGACTGTCGATGGCCCCAGTGTGCTAATGCTCTGAGATGTCTCACTGCTGCTTGGGTTGGACTGAGGTAGCTGTGCCGCTGCAGCCAGCTGCTTTAGGCTGCTAATACTGGCTGACTGACTAGCCAGGTTCTGCGCGAGGCCTGCGGCTACAGCCAGCTGTTGGGAGAGATGTGAGCTGAGTGTGGTCAGTGGACTGGCAGCGGGCCCCATTGTGCCTGAAGCAGAAGTTGGGGGCACCTGCAGTTCTGGGGACTGGGAGGCCAGTAGCAGTATCTGATGACGAATCTGCTCTATAAGCTGCAGCTGGTGGATCTGTTGCTGTTGTAGACCTAGGAGTTGCTCCATCAGGGCTGGCACTGCCACCCTGGGGCCTCCTGTGTTTCGACCCTCTTGGGAGAACTGGGCCACAGCCACTTTGGTGCTCTGCAGATTTTCAATGATGACATTGCTGTTGATCATGGAGAAGTTTCCCAGGTCAGTCAGGTTTCTGAGCTGAGGTAGTGGGGCAGAGATAGCCGAAGTACCTACAGCAGGGCCAGAGGGGCCCCTGCCACCATGGCTGCTGACTGTGTTGACGGGGCTCCCACTCTCTGTATGACTGCCTTCCTCTTCATGACCGCTGCTCATTCCAGAAACGTCAACGTCCATGGCTTCGTCTTTCTCAAGAGTGTTAGGCTCCAAAAGGTCACTGCACTCTGTTTGATCAGTGTTGTTAGCGGTGTCATTCATCTGGTCATCAGGATTTTGGGGAGAAGACCCAGGCGAGAAAGTTCCGGTGGGGGAGGTGGGATTTCCATTCACTATCAGAACTAACTGATTTTTAGTGCAATTCTTCTGGTGTTCTTCAAGATCTGATAGTTCAAAGAACTCAGCACAACATCTGCTGCAGACATAGGCGTCTGACTCCTTGCAGGGGGGGTCCTCAGTACAAAGTTCTGGGTCCCCTGAAAAAGAGGAAACAGAGGATTAGTGATTAGAAATGTTTTGCAGCTGAAGAAGCAGCTTTATCTCCTCAAATTCCATTGTTGTTAATCTTAAGTTAATCAGTTTTACACTTATCCCCTTGATATGTTCACAAAAACAACGATTGAAAGGCAACAATAAGCCAACAGAAATTAGAAAAAGCAAGCCTCATTCAATGCAGCCGCCTCTGAAACATGATAAGAGACGATACAAAATCAATGGGAACTACTCAAATATTGCTTAAAAGTGATCTTTGAAGATGTACCTCTGGGTTTCATCAGCCCAACCAAAGGTAATCATTTTCTCCAGATAATCCATCAAAATATAGAATAGAGTGAAGTGAGGACATTGGGTCTTAATGAAATTTCATAGAAAGGCATTGATTTCCTATATTCCATGCCCTTCAAAGTCTGCTTGTCCACTCGGCGCAAATCAAGCATTTGAAGGACTTATTAGACTTTCAATTTGCTGTCAACTTTGCTCATTTTCAGCCAACTATGGGCGTCTTGGACAGGTTATCTATGTCACTAAACTCATTTGTCTCCACTCAGGCAGCAGTCACAGTCAGACATGAACAACAGTGCCTGTGGCAACTAGGCTGATACGTGCACATATTAAATCCAACAAGTAAAACAAAAGAGGAATAATGAAAGGTTCATACGGTTCATTCAGAAGATATGATATTAATTATTTTACATTGCTAAAATATCTGCAATCTAATAAATAAAAAATATATGTAATTTTTAAATATCAACAGACTTTCGAACTTTCTCATCAGAAAGTGCTTCCAGGAAAAATCCGCTGTAAATAAATATATATATTTGTCCAAAAAAGTGTTGAGGAGGAGTGCAATACATCCCAATGCATACACAAAAAAACGTTCAAAACTAAGAAAACCTACGCCAGTTCACAGATCCTACAATATAAACGCAGTAACTTCTGTTGTCACTGGTTTCAAAAGTAATGACCGCCTTTCAAATGCGCACAGAAACGTTTTTGAATTTTCCATTTTGATAAACAGTGCAAGTCAGGGAATAAAAAGCAAGACGACACCCTGCCCCCAGAGCACTGCAGACTTTCCTGACTCTTTTTCCCTCTTTGTCACTCTAAGGTCTCGCTGTTTAACATACAAGTTGATTTACAAATTGCATTTCTCTATGAATCGCTTTCATTGTGGCTCTGGCCCCTCAACACTTTCATCAAGGCCAAGAATTCATTTGCAAATGAAACCCAGAGAAGTGCAGCCCTGCCCCACAGAGAGACAGGATGCCTTCCCATTGTTCACGCAGCATGGGAGCGGCGGGGATCGTCGGCACAGCCTGGCCCTGCTCATCTCAGTCGACTCAAAGCAGATCCTGTTTAATTCAGGGATTATCTCCCTCAATGTTTCTCTGCTCAGAGACATCAGATAACGCAAAGTTGCCATGACAGTAAACCCTGGCCCTCACACCAGCAAACCATGCAAACAGGGCAGACTCAACTTTAATGATAACTTTTCATGTTAAATCCCCCCCTTACACCCACCCGTCTACACCCCAAGCGCTAATTTTGAAAAAGAAAATAGTTTGATTGATAGTGTGAGAAATGTTAGGATTAAATAAACACCCTTTATCTTTTCTCGAGGCTTACTGTACACAAATTAGTGTGAAGAAAATCCAATCCTATGAAACACAGTGGGATGAAAAAAGGAGCGATAAAAAAACTTTTGTCTAACAAACTTCTGCAAGATTAAATATTAATTCATAAATCAAATATGGGTATTAATGCTAAAGTCGACTCGCTGCGTAGGAAAAAATAGATGATGCATATACTATTTGAGAAACTATGGTGAAAACTGTAAATGAACACATTTACTTTTTCACACACGCCTTAGAAAGATCCAAATTATGTTTCCGGATTAAAATAATATCCATCAAAGATGCCAATATCAACTTATATTTTACGAAGTGTGTATTTTCTAGCCTTCGAAATATTCTCAATTGCAAAAAATACAATAATCAAATAATCCTCAGAATAAATAATTACAGAAAAATGAAAGATATACAAGATAATATTTATGGAAAAAACAATTAATGCATTTCTATTTTAGCAATTTAGGAACTGGAGCAAGAATATCATTCGTCAAAATTGTACACTGCATTAATTTACAGTTGTTTCCTTACAAAATGTATCCTAAATTTGGAATTTAAAAGTATTAAAAAATGCCCTTACAGCTGCAAAACATAAGAATCATATTTAATGCTATCACGCCTGTAGATGTGCTCTTTTAACCGTGCACTATATGTTTTACTGTACTCAACGACGAAAAAAATAATCACAACTAAATCAATGCATGATTACAAATCCACTGTCCACATTAGACTAGAATAGCAAACAACGCAGATGCGAGCATTAGGCTTAATTCCAGAAATAGCAAGGATTAACTTCCAATTAAAATTAAGTTAAAGTCAAGCTGGCATAAAGATGGAGTCTGTAAAACTTCCATAGAATCTCCATCAAAAGCACAAAGCAAGCGGTGTGCAGGGCTAAAGGGCGTCAGGAGAGACAAAGAGCAGAGGACAGAGCTTTAAAGAGACTGACCAAAGTCTGAATATGAGAGGCAAGAAAGCGAGGATTAGAGGAAAAAAAGTTAACGGCGAGCTTTGAGAGATCCTACATTATTTTTTCGCAGGGGGCCTCTGTGAGCCTCTTGACACTTGTAACTTCAGGAGGGTTTCTGCTCTCCTCGTCTCCAGCCCTCAGGACTCATCCCACTGAACACTAGATGGGGATCCACTAACGCTGCCGTGGTCCAGGACCAAATCTAAGAAGCTCTGCCCCGGTGACATGCTTAAAGCTCGAGGGGAGGGAGGAAAAGGCAAAGCGAGTCCATCAGGCTACACCTAGACTCGCAGCACGTAAACACTGGCAAAATGACAAGCAACTGTTTGCAGGCAACGACAGTGCAGAGTGGGCTGCCCTGCCAATCTCCCCTCTAGGGGGGCCACTCTGATAGGGCAAAAGGGGATGGCCACAACATTGATAAGGCCTCACACACACTTAAATGAAAAGCCGAGGCCTCGCTGGGCCGCCTGCAGCTCCGAGCAGCGGGGTCAATGGCGAGGTAGAGAGGGACACACTGGGCCCTGAACTCACATCACCTCCGCACAGAGGGACACTGGCAAAGGTTAAAACAGCTCAACATCCCACCCTCTGTGGCTCTCGCTCCGACCTCCCAGTCACCACGGCCCTCAGCATCACCGATATTCAGCCACACATACAAAGACTCAGTGTTATCACTTCCGACTGCCACAACTCTCCAGGAGACACACTGCAAATTTTCTACAAAATCTCCAAATTCCCCCCAAACCTAAAGACAACACGTCCATACCTTAACAATTAGACACACAAGAGCAACAATTTAAACATGTGGCAAAGAATGGGTCATAATTAAGAAATGCTGCAGTCTGCCAGAGTTGGTGACTCTCCACTAAGTTTATTAGATTTTAAGGAAAATGCAGGAAAAAACAGCCATCAGGAATTAACTTTGTTTTGCATTTATCATCAAGTTCCTAAAAATCACGTGATAGGGGCTGCAATAGCTTTTCTACATGACTGTCTGCTGAAAGTGTTTATTTAAAATGACCTCCTCATGCTTTTCAGGCACTGCTAAACACAATGTGGCTTTGAGAGTATTTACATTGCACATATTAAACGTATAGGCCTTGTCTAACAGGGCCAGACAATAGTACAAATAATAAGTATTTTTATATTTATGTATTATTTATGGCATGTCATATTTTTCTGCACACATTCAAATTACGAAAATATAAATGTTGAGGAGTAAAGTTCGATCATGCTGCATGACACCAAAGATAGGCATAATTTTTCTAAATTAAATACATTTCGTAAAGATACAGAAAAATGAATTATTATTTTCTTGTTAATAAGTCATTTGATAGAAAAGTCCAAAAGTCGGTAAACCAAAAATGCACGTTACAACGCAACGTCCTGTTACGAAATGCAGCAGTTATGAACCTTTATCCCACAATGTCTTAATGCCGTATACTGTGGAAGTTTTTCATTTAGTTTTATATTTTATTTTAAACTGACATTTATCCATTTACATTATTAAAACTGAACTGGATACGACTGGCCTTTGGAACTTGAGCTCCAGAATATAGACGTGGTTTTACACAGATTTCACACATTAGGCAACAGCACCGTAAAAAGAGAGGATCTCACTCTGCGAGCAAATCATTATCTTTCATTTAATCTTTAGGAGTCCGACTCTTTAAATACTTACAAGTACAAAATAAAAAGCATTTGTAATTGTTCTGTTTTAGTTTATAAGACAATACATTATTTTGTATTCAAGCAGAAAGTGTGTAAAACTTCACCCTTATGCTTCTATTTGAATACAAAGTGTAAACGATGAGTAGGAAAGCGGAATATTTTCAGGATGAGGGAGGATGTGTCTGTCCTCTTTCATGTAACTTTTCAGCAATAAAGCACCGAGTTTGTAAACAGGAAGTGTCTTTATGAGACTCATTTTTTTAATAAAAGGTCGGAAGACATTTTACGACTTTAATTCTCTGGACTAAAACAGGCGGATGGGGGAGTTTCTGTGTCCGGGATCCAGAGAGAAGTTCCCGGCAGCAGCGACAGGGTGGTCCGCTGAAGGACCGACACTAAACCGGCTTAGAGTTTGAGTTTAATTTAAAAACACGATTTAAACCTCACATGGGAAAATATAAAGTTTTAAAAAACACACAAGCAGCGTAAACCTGCAGAGAAGTGTGGGTTTATTATTTTAAACTTTTTTTATTTTTTTTGTTCAATTTGTTCAATACCAACAATAATAATTTTAAGCGTGGAACAAATAATAAAGCCATTCTTAATTCCTATTCGCACTATGAAAAAGTGGATTTAAATACATCCTAAACATTCAACATTGTGGAAAAGTGTTTAAAAGTAACGATTGCATTTTAAAAAGAAACAAGCTCCAAGTAATATATTAAAGTCCAATTCAAAGTATTAACTGTAATGTTCAGATGTGGCCAAAGACACCATAAAACAGACCAAAAAGTGAGATATTCATGGTGCCTGGATGAATGCATCGAGAGGTTACGTGAACTCACCATTGTGCTCCGATAAAGGCAGATGAGGGTCGGATTGGAAGTGTTGCGGCTTCGCTTGTTTCCTCCGCGACATGCTGGCTGGCACATCAGCAGGCAAAGAATAAAAAAATGACTACAAAACCTTCTCAAAAATTACGTAAATCGAGCCCATCCACCGCGCATGTGCCCCGTTATGATTATCAATAATGCTCTGCGATTAATCATACGGGGGGCTTCTTTGAAAGGCGATTGGCACCTCGCCAGCCCCCCTCCTATTCAAATGAAGTCTCTTTAATCAATTAGCTCCTGATTTGCTGGGGACTCTTGTCTCTCTCTCAGCTCCCACCCAATGAGTTGATCCGTTTGGGGAAGAAAGGCTGGGTTTTCCAAACTCCCTTTAGATACGGTTTAACCCCTTCTGTTAGCCAAGTCAAAGCTTATCTTGGCTACTACATGGGAATGTCAGCGTCTCGAGTCAATGCCTGCGACAGTATCTTTCAATCGTTCACATTGATCAAGCACCGATCACAGTTTTCTTGTCCTTTTTTCCTGTAGATGTGGAGGAGTGAGTAGACGCTCCAAAACCACCGCGATCACCAACTTTCTCCTCTCTGCAGCTCCGTACTCCGCTCTTGCATTAAGATCGTTGTGATTCAGGTCTTGTTGTGTTGTACACCGACACCTACTCTCTGAAGAGTTTCAATCCCGGTGCGCTAAAACGCAGCGTCGCGCCAGTATGTTCCGTGCGTAAATGGCACCGGTACGCGTTCCCAAAAGTCCACGGTGTTGTGTTCCGACGTCCCAATCAGTCTCATTTGATTATTATTAGTCGAAAGGGGGGTTTACTTACTAACACGTTTTCATCACACACTGCATTCCGCGAATAAACAAACTTTGAGGGCCCGTGCAGCGCTGGGACAAATATGGAGCCCCGCCCATCGAGGATCTGATTGGTCGAAGAGCTTCTCAGTCACACTGCCATTCACCTCCACCTCCTCCCTCCCTCCCTCCACCCTTCTCTCCCTCTCTCTCTCTCTCTCTCTCTCCCTCGCTATGATTGCGCACAGCAGATCCAAACGCTTTGTGCGCACCGGGATGATCAGTGGTAAAGAGAGCGGAGACAAGAATCTGAACCGGGAGAAATAAAGCTTTTTATTAATTTCTCAAACATATTTCCAAGCGAATGCCTCTATCACAATCATCTGCTTTGCACACCATTTATTTAAGTCATAAAAAACGTTGTATATTGTCGCCATCCATTAACAGTATGAGTGACAGTATGATGTCCTTATCAAAAGTTGAATTTTTTTGTTGCATTAATTTCTAAAGATGCGAGTTTTTTGTAATAATGAACAATATAATAATGCATATAACCAAAGAAACAACGCCTGAATAAAACCTTTAAATAAGTTATGGACCACTCATACACTAAATATTATTATACTTATTATTATGATCGCCCTAAATAATGCACTAACAGGAGTGCGCCTCAGTGGGGATGTTTTAAGAGGGCAAGAGGTCCCACAGGAGCTTCATGTGAGCCTCGGTGGAGGAGATTTATTGCGTGAAAAAGATAAACGAAGCTCTCAGTCGAGCTGATTTTGAGAAATGAAGATAATAATGTTACTATAGGTGATGTCTCGGATGCCATTATTTTTCACTGAATATTTAAAGAGCGGCTGCAGGCTAGATGGATCTTGTCCTCTCTTGTGTCAGCTATCTTTTAGTTTCGACTAGCCTTACTATTTACTTATTCATGAAAAAAAGGAAAGAGCAAAGGGGAAAATCAACTACCACTGATGGCTGATCTGCTTTACCAATGTCAAATATTCAACCGAATATATTAAAATGTCACACATATTTTTGTAGTATTGATAGATGTATTAAGCACATCGAAATTTAAGCAAAGAAAATCACACACCAAATGATCATTAATAGGGGAAATGTGTGTGTGCGTGTCGTTAAAAAGCCCATGCAATTATGTGCAGCAAACTTGAAATTGCTGGGAGAGGAAAAAGGGGTCTGCAATATTGTAATGTCCCGGGCGGGAAAATCAATGTCCAGTTAATTGATGTGAGTGTTGGTGTGAGATTGTAAACAGGGTGATTTGCAGCCCAGCCGAGCGCGAGACGTTTTAAATGGGATTCACTCAGGACGGTGAGGATACAGTGTTAACAATCATGGGCGGAATGACACACGCAGACACCGTTTGGGGACCCAACACACATAACTCAAAGACAAAGCCTGAACAAGTTTTACATTTCAACTTAAAATATATATTTTTTTGCCATTCACGTGCTCTGACGTTCAATTGGTTTTGTTACTTGTTGATTAATAATTGTATATTATATCTAGCACAAAAATAATTGTACATTTGGACAGCTTTGTGCTTTTACAGAGGAAAGTGGAATTTTTTTACCTAGAGTTTCATCATTGAAATAAACCATAATATAATAATATAAAAATATAAACATGACATATCATATTTTGTATTATCATATAAATATAATAATTAATATATATGAAAACAAATGTAATAATTAACCTACATTAATTACACAAGCGCTTGCTATTTGTCAACATATAAAAGTGTGTTTTCGTCTATAGGAGGGAAATGACAGGAGCCTTTTGCGCATAAAAACTGCGCATTTGTCCGTTGTGGCAATCAATGCTGTGCGCAACACATGACAGAAGGTGCGGCCCGGGTGCCATCCCTCACTATTATCACTGACATGCCATGATGGATCATACAGCGCACAAACACTGCGCGTTTGACCGCATAATGTGATAGTTGCGAGGAGAATCTCCCAAACCGGAGCCCTTAGTATTTCTGAGCGCGAGACCCTCTGTGTGACACGCGCATTCAACACGTGGTGGCTTTCTATTCACGGTCCTGCACGACGCGATGCCTAAAGAATTACAACTAGCTGCATCAGGCCTTCATCTAGGTCAGCTGTGTGTGTGTGTGTGTGTATGTGTGTGTGTGTGTGTGTTTGTGTGTGTGTGTGTGTGTGTGAAAAGATGTGAAAACAGGCAAAACATAACGAGGTTTAGTGTAAAGGTTAGTCTCTAGACAACAGAATATATTTAATTGAAAGGGCAGTTTTGATATTAATACACACCATCATTATGTGTTTTATATGTTAATTTATGGATAATTATTAATATGTAATATAATTTAAGGCCCTTTAATAAAAAGTATACAAATCACAAGTTATGAATATAGAAATAAGGGGAAACCCTGCATTTTAATAAGAAAAAACAGTACAATTATGTCAGCTATCACATATTTAAATGCATGTCATTAAATAAATACACATACATGTATATTAATGCCAGACTATAATTATTTTCTCTATATGCTAAGCCTTATTTTTGTTTTTCAGTAAATGCACAAGCGTTTGACCCCCATCGTTTCCAACACAAATATCAAGAAGTGCTTGGCCTTATTCATGGCATGCTGACGTCTTGCAGAGGGATTAGGAGCTTGATTAAAGGGATTGTTGTAAGCTGGCCTCATGCTCAAAGAAATAAAGAAATAGGCCTACATTTTCCTTGTATCAAGTCACACATGCTGTTGCTGTATGCATCTTAATGACACAGCTTTGTACGAAGTGTCCATTTTAAATAGAAATTAATCTTAGTGCATTTATATTTCAGAATTATTTTTATAGTAACTCTAATTTATTCAACTTTTGGAATGTTTTTATTTATGTAGGATCAAATTAACTCAAGTTTCTAAAGACATGTAACAGAAACTATCAATATTTCTGATTACACTGAAATTGCTTTGTCTTCCAGATGACCAGAAGCAGCATTTAGAGCTCAGTGTTGCCACTAAAGATACCCGTTTGAAAAATGGCCTGCATTAGAATTCAGTACCTGCAGCAGCGGGGAATAGCCTCCATTAATTAAGAGATCAAACCCTCTCTATTGTCCCCCCTGCAGCCCTGCCACCACTTGTCCCACAGATTGTCTCCCCCCATTGTGCCCCCTGACATCTTCCTGCAGCATCACCCGATATCAATGGGCCGTGTTTGTTTTTACATTATCTCAGCTGCAGTTACAGACACCGACTTGTTTGAGGGAAAACAAGCAAACATTCAAGGGTGTCACTGAGGTGCTGGAGGTCACACTCACCGTGTCCGTGCAGTGTGTGTGAGTTAGGGTCAGCTGTGAAACACACACTCTGCCTACTCTGAGTGACTGTGTGTGTGTGTGTGTGTGTGTGTCAGCTCAGGTACAAGTGTACAAGTGTAAGGAGATGTCTGCCAAAGGATCCCTGACTAAGAGTCTCGTACTCACAGTTATTAGTGAGAGAGGCAGCAGTGTCCTGAGTGTGTAACTGGAAACCAGACAGCTCAGGCGGTGTGCACTCACTCAGAAATCCACATCCACTTTTGGAAAAGAAGCCTTTTCCTTGGTGAATTATAATAAGTGTAACAAAGATAATAGAAGTAACAGTTCATTTGAAATTATGATTAATCAGCTTTGTGTAAAACACCCTTTTCTTGATGATTTTATGTCAGAATACGAGGTTATTCTATCTTATTCCCACACAAATAACATGCATGGTTTCATACATTGTGAACAAGAAACAATATTGATCACTACATTCATTGAATTGCGTGTGTTTCATTGAAATGTATAGCATCTAGTGCCATTATATGCTGCCACTAAAAATGGTTTCAAAACAGAATCCTGACTAAACTTTGACGAATACCAGTCTGTGATATTCCATCAAAATATGTTTTTCTGATCTGAACTATAGTCCTTTTTTAGTGTGCCATTTTGAGCTTGAAAATAAGGTTGCATTTTTGTGCAAATGAAGTCTATTAATCATAAATGTCACACAAACGTTGGCTTTAGAGGTGTAACCCATATTTGGGTGATGATTTGTGTTTTATAACAGTCAAACCAGGACAAACCATGCACAGTTAGGAACACATACCACGTCCGTAATTTGAAAATGGTGAAGTATACAATTAAAGAAACTCAATATATAAACATAGTTCTAGAATAAATATATCTAGATTTTTTATTCTTCAGACTTTTCTTCAGACTTCGTGTCTGTTTCTCGTTACTCTGCACCGACTACTTCTTCCTAAATAGATACTTGCAATCATGAAATTCTCCAATTGTTATGATACAAATTCTCTTGATTGTATCTGATTAAACGTGCTCGCTTGAGTTGGATTAACGGGAAACGCCACGGTACTGGACAACCACCAAGACTCCTATTTTAGCTTTTTTCGGATTCTTGAAAAACACATTCTGCTTTCATATGACATTGACAAATGATATTTGGACGATGAGAGATGCTTAGGCCGTTAGATGTTTCGCAGAATGGAGCCGGATTACACTGACACACATCACTAAGACTGGAGGTTACAGAGGAACCAAACACTGCAAACATCTTGAAGAAATTACAGACAAGTGAAAGCTGAGTGTTTATGTATTTTTAAGAACCTGGAAGCAAAACTAAAAATTACACATTGAATTATCCCTACGTTATTTCACGGGCTCGTAAACACAGAATGTAAAGAATACACACGTGATGTCTGTAGTTGTGTAACCACACAACAAAGCAGCAGGCAGGTAACCACGGAGCGAAGAGACAGCCACGTAAAACATAAAAAAAACACACGTCCTTACAGTAAATACAACCACGAAGTTGAAACCTATCAAGTGGTTTATTCGCAGCGACTCTGGTCACAAGATGTTTATCAACTGCCGCCAGACAGCTGTGTTGGTTGGCCAGCAGTTAACTGTGTCTCAGACAGCCCCTTATTACTATTGATAGTTAGCATCAGTGTCCCGCCTGAGAAATGGGACTGCTATGGGCAAACGCAAGCTATTGATCTCCAGTTTGTCCCTGACCTGCCTGCAGCTACAGGGAGGGGAGGGGGCCGGGCGGAGCCGCCATGACACCCCCAGACTCGCTGTCTGCCACCTGAAATTCAGTATCTCATCACTTCTTCAGGTGATTTCTTTGTATTCAAGTTGATATTCTGCATTCTTTATGATGGAAATGGCATCAAACCTGTGACTGTTTTCTGTCATGCTTTAGAAACAAAACGCAATGCATTTCGTGTAATTGTTTACATCCACAACAGCAGCTTTATTTTTTTTTTTAACAAAACAAAGTCACAAAAAGTTTTAAATACCTACGTAATACACAGTTCCTTTAACTCTTTCCTCAAAAAATGTCAACTTATTAGTGGATTTTTTGATTATTACGCATGAAAAGGGCCGAGGGACAGTTTCATCCCACAGGCTGTTAAACACCTGAACAGTTGAAACAACATCCACAATATTCATCTGGCTGCTACTTAAAAATGATTTATCTATTTACCTAATATATCATATTTCAATGACTTGCATATAGACTCTTATTGCACTATTTTAAACTATTTTCTTCTTGTATTTACTATTTACTTGCACTATATTTGTCTGTTTTCTGTGTTTTGTGTTGCTCTGTTGGAGAAGCCTGTGACCTAAGATTTTCATCGACATAACTCCACTGTAGCTATGTTCGTTTGACAAATAAAGAACCTTGACCCCTTGAACCCTTCACTTGGGCACGACGTGTTTTTAACGTGCTATTTCAGTATCTCATCACTTTTTCAAGTTGATATTCTGCATTCCTTATGATTGAAATGGAATCAAACGTATTACATTTTTGTCTGTTTTCTGTCATGCTTTAGAAATAAGAAGCAATGCATTTTTACATCATACATCTAACAAAACAAAGTCAAAATAGTTTTAAATACCTACATAACACACAGTTCCTTTAACTCTTTCCTCCAAACATGTCAACATATTTGTGGATTTTTTGATTTTCTCGCTTGAAAAGGGTCTATTCACTTGGGCCCACCGTGTTTTCAAACATGCTATTTCAGTGCCCGGACGATAGCGTGCAAATCATTGACTTTGCCCTGTGCTTCCTTTACACCCCTCCATCTTCCATATAAAGAAAACAGCACTGAATTTGACACCTTTATATCCTTAACTGCTCTTTAAAACAAGCACAAACACACATTAGACTGCAATGAGGTTACGGCGGTTAAAAATCAGCATTCTGTTGGAAAGAATAGTGTTGCAGGCTCAATGTGAGGTCCTCTCGTGTGTTTGCATGTGCGTACTTCAGCTCTCCCTGTGACCACACAAGAGAGCTCTAAGTGCGTGTGTTTGTGTGCATGTGTGTGTGTGCGTGCGTGTCAGACGGAGTCTCTATGTGCGTGTCTGTTTTTGTTAAGTGTGTTATTTAGCTGACCACATGATAAAACATGGAGGATAAAAATTTCTGCGCAGCAAAGATTTGGCAGATCTGTCAACAAAGCGAATAGAGAGGAAATGAGATGTTATTTAGTTGAATTGTTGCACACCATGTCTGCACTGGAGAGGAGAGGGGTGAAACCAGCCTGGGGGTTGAGGGGGTGAAGGGGAGGGGGGGGCTTGTCATTCTTTATTTACCCCACTTGTAGGAGTCTAGTCGGACTCGGGACGTCAGGGAAGTCAGGTCCCTGATGACTAGCAAAAAGACCCTTCAGGGGGTAAACTCACTGAAGTTGAAGCGCTGCCACCAGACTGGTTTCTTTACTTCCATGTGTCTCTCATGCCTTCTTTCTCCTCACAACTCTCTCTCCCTCCCTCCCCATGTTATCTAATTCTCCTTTTTCTCTTCCTCCGTCTCAACCTTTCGCTTTTATTTTTTATTAAAAGACCCTTTTCCCCCCGTCATATGCACAATAGCTACAGAGTTTTAGCTATGGAAATCTTAAGTCTATGCCACTCAAACAATGCAACACCCAATATAAGACATTAAAGAAATACAACAATAGTGCAAGAAGAAATAGAAATCAATAGTGCAAGATAATGGTGTAAGGGACACAATTGTGCAAGTACAACACAGTAATAAGTAAAGTATATGCTTATGCTTAAAATAGAGTAAGAGTGACAAAGTGCTATCCATATTTGCTACAGAAATATATAAAAGTCAACATTTTTGTAGCAACTGTTTTGATATCACAGCAGTTATGTACTTGTGTGTGTGTGTTTGTGTATGTGTGTGTATATGTGTGTGTGTGCATAATCAAACGAAACAGTCCCTCTCTCTCTCTCTTAGCTCATTTAGGCCGCAGGTCAGACAGAAAGACGAGCAGACTGTCATCAAACTCCACTGCCCTTTTACTCTGCCTCCTACCTACTCTCTTCGTCTGGCCAGTCGCTGCTTTTTAAACTCCCATCAAAATGTCTGGCAGGGGGACACGGCACGGATCTCCTTTCCTTTTCACAAGGCCTCTGAGATCCATGCACTGTCTTTGATGATGCTACACTATTTGATAATTCTGTCTCTTAGTTGAGTCAAAAAGCTAGGTTGTATGTCAAAACAACTTTTACTACAGGTAGACTACTCATCATTCAGGTAGACAGCTGCACACAAACACTCACATGCATGCATATGGACTCACATACACAAACACAGGACTCTTTTCAAAGAAGTTTGCTTTTTTTATTACTTCCTTTCCCATTCAGCGGCCTCCCCACTTTTCCAGAGTGCCCTGGGTGTGCAGTGAAAGAGCCGTGCTTATTATGTGCTCCAGGCTCTCCAAACCCAGCTTTGTTTTGTCCAGATAGCTGGTTTTCTCCCTCTCTCCCCCTCTCTGTCTCTCTTTAATATTCACAGTAAGAGTCTTGGCTCTCACAAGACGGCTGTTTTCCCAGTTTTCTCCCCCGCTAACAGCCAAGTGTGGCCCCTGTGAGTGTAAACACGCAGAAGGGAGGGACATCTCCTGACAAACATCTCCAAGGATGTGCCACCCTGCCCCGTGTCATTCATTCTCTACCTGGCACTGAAGCTTAACTGTTAACACCGACGTGTGAGCGCCAAAACCCTAAAGGACTGCCAGCGGCTGCACATGCCTGGTCTACCTAAATCCACAACACACTTACATCTGCTTCCACACAAAAAGGGATGCAGTATGTGAGCGTGTCATTGAATGTTTGCTTTTCTCGCTGTAAATGCAGAGTTGTCTGTGGAACTTCCCTTAATGGATTGTGGTATTATTAAATCCCTTTCCATGAGAGTGTTTTAAAAAATGTGGCATGCATGAATCTACTTCTTGACATGGGCTTCATATATGCTCAATCCCCTCTGAACTATGTCTCTCATTGTCCTTTAAAACAGAGCTGAAGGTCCTGGTGGCCTTGTGTGTCAGCGTCAATGTGAGTTGTGAATTTGTCACCATGACAAATTCCTCCACATTCATTGCACTTGGCAGTCAAGGTAATTCTCATTTGGACTGTAACGTCTTCCAGGGGTCCTTTGTTTAACCAGGTGGCTAACAGAAGAGCCCCCTCTCCCTGAGTGACAAACACCCAATGGAGAAAATTGTCGTTGCCTTGTAGCCCACTATCAGCCAGTGGCAGCACAGCACTAGCAAACAGCATGAATTAGGAGTGGAGCCTACACTTAAAGAGAAGATCACTCCAAACATTGATAAGGCGCCGCGCTGCATGGCAGTCAGACCCCTGGTGATGCTAACAGCACTCTGCTATTATCGCAGGTGCGATCGCTCACCATCCCACAACCACATTTACATCTTAATTACCAGCCTAATCAATGGGGTTGCACTTTGACTTCATTTGTGACATTCATGAAACCTCATTTAAGATGTAAGAATAGGCCATCGTAAGTATTGGGGGTAAGAGAAAAGCACCTTTTTTCAATACAAGGTAACAAAGGAGATACAAAAAGGGGCAGCCTTTTCAACGCTCGCAGGCATGATCGCATCGCACTGTGGGGTTGACAAAGTGCGCCCTGGGAGATATTTATGATAATTGCATACTCCTCCCAAAATGACAAAGCAAATTGGTGAGACGTGCAGCGTATGACAGAAAACGGATGGCTTGCAGGACTTGAGCCGGGTGATTTAAATGGCAAGTGATTGAACAACAAACTCGCATTAAGACCGTATTGATGAGTTCAGTGTTTCATTTGGGATCAATAAGACGATTGGTAGAGGCTGAAGCCAATACATGCAGCAGGGAGAGACTGCAGAGAAGAGAGAGAGATGAGAGGGTATTGAACGCCTCACCGTAGAATAGAGAAGGTGCTGGGATTTGTTTATCCAACAGGAGGCCTTTGTGAAAACTCCTGCAACATACAGGACTATCTTCAGCTGCTGGGTGTTATCCATTGTTGAGGCAGGATATCATCACACTGGGAAGAAGAAGATTACGACACACAGTATTGTTAGATTATACTATTACATTAGCAACCTGTAATCAGGGTTACTTCAGACAACATGAACTAATCCACACTGAACTGGGGGTAGGCTTCTCAATGACCTTTTTTAGGCTAGGGCTAATCTTCATATCATTTTTAATTAATCGTAAACTTCCCAGCTGTAATAACCTGAGTCAGATTAAACACAGCAATACCATATATTACAATTACATGTGTAAAAATGAGCAAATAAGCAGATAAGTTGAGCTGAAAATAACAGCTAAAGAATCAAATGTATTGAATAAGTAGTTGATAGCTTAGTTGATAGATTAAATTGTTCAAATGATTGGCTAAACGAAACTCAAGGGGACAAACCGTTGTTATAGTTAGCTTACCGTTATGGAAAGTCCTAATTTAATCAAACATCAGAAAGAGAGTCTGCATACTTAACTGTAGATGAATTTGTCAGGCGCTCTTGGATAACGGGCTAAAAACTGGATAAACAAGAAGAAGCCCAACATATTGGAAAAACTGTTGAAACTGCTAGCAAAATGTATTTAAAATGTGCTTAAGTTATAAATAAACAGCTGAAATAGTTAGCTAAACATAAAACACACGCTGATAAAAAAACTAGCTAAACGTAGCGGATACACTTTTTAGATAAGTAGCTAAACGTAGCGGATAAAGTGCGTAAATAACTAGCTAAACGTCATGGATATCTGCAAGGAAACTAGCTAACGTAATGGATACAATACAAAAAAACAGCTAAACGTAATACACAAACCATACATATAGCTAGATAAGATTTTAGCTTCACGCCTTGGATCAAGCGCTGAAATAGTTAGCTAAATGTAATGGACAAACAGTGGAAATAGTTGTCTAATAATATCAATTTGTATAATACATTCATCAACAATTTAAAGGGAAGGGAAATAAGGTCAACAAAAACTGCAGGGCTAAATCAGACAAAACATGTTGGGAACCATTGACCACATTAGTGCTTTAGATTTGCACAGTTGTTGAAGGACTGTGCCCAGTTATAATCGTTCTTACTGTATGAAAGAAATAATTATTGTGATTATTAATACAATCCCAGTTCAGTTGAAATGGGCGTTAGGGGTGAGAGGCCTCATACTGTAACGCTGAAGCAAATCTCAGCTGTGTCATCACTCCGCTCCCACAGTGTGACGGATGATGCTAACAATGAACATTTCATCTTCAGCCGCACCACAAGCTCCTATACGACAGAGATGAAGTGCATCGGGCAAGATGAATTACGGCACAGTGATTCATCATGACAGGCCAATAGGAAAAATACAAATGAACAATTAGCAAATTTAGCCTTAATTAACCGCTCCCAGACAATAGATGAGCTTGTAGAGTGTGTGAACACGCTTCGAAACAGTCTAATCGTCATGTAGTTTGTAGAATATTACAGTGTTAATGAGGGTTAATTGAATAATTTCCCTCACTGCATACTGATTATGGATGTCAAACACAGAAGGGGCTATCTTGATTAAGCAGAGTGGAGCGCTGATGAGCCAATGTGCAGCCAAGCTCAAATTCCTTTACAGATTAAATACAAATAAAAAAATGTATATTTAAAAACGTCAAGGCAAAACAAATGTAATTAATCCTTAAAAACACGAGGTACATTTACTCCATTTAATGATATTTATGTTAACACGAAGTATTTACACATTCTGCATCAAATCAACATTTCTGGATTGACATTTTTAAGACTACAAATCAACACATTTATAGACTGTTTTGTTTTTGTTAAGTGTACTCAGCACCTGATTTGGGAACACGTTGTTTCCCACACCATCTCCTCATGAGAGATAATGCAATTGAGCAGGCAATACAATACCGTGTGAGACCTGGGAAGACATGCATCCCTCGACCCAACACTGGCTTAAGAATTAAGACCCACAAGATCTGCTTTGTTACGACGCACATACACTCTCACTCACACACAAATTAGGACATATCTCATAATTCAATGTCACCAAATCCAATTGCAATCAGGGAAATTCAATTTGTCACGAGCCCCGGAAATAACGAGTTGATTTGAGTGGAAGAATTTTTCTGTTTTGAAATTGTGTTAACAAGAGGGACTGCAAAGGACTCTCAAACTGGAAGCGAGGTGTAATGTTTGACCCTAAAGCTAGTCTAAGAAAAGCATCTATACCAGAGAAAGTGCTTAATTTGATAGTAACAGTAACATTATTTAAAAGAAAATTACTGATAATGCTCATACATCAAAAGAAAGCCAATTAATGAGAGCCTGAGCAGAAAAAGGAGATATATTTGGCCTTTTTTTCCCCTTCAATATATATAATTCCATCTATCATGGATGGCTGTATTCTTCTCTCTGTGTGTTTTTGTGTATGTGTCCACAACGTCTGCGCTCCGGAGAAATAGGACGATGCCATCATCCAGGGAGTTGGCAGCAAATATCTGGCTAACAAATGATGATGTGGATACATGGGCTCATAAGCCTATAAATCAGACTTCCCCCTACAAATTAATAGAGTTCACAGTTGACGGCTGAGGAGTCAAATCGTAAATTATGTTTGGCACATGGAAATGGCATGACAACTGGAGGGCAGACCTGTAACAAACAAATCCCCCAGTCTGTTTTGGATTCCTTTTTTAATAGAAAGCTACATTTTGTTTAAAGAGATTTATTGGTTCCACATAGTTAAACATATGTGGGTGTTTATCCTTGATTGGCACCTTGATATATGTAATGAATATTAACATTACTGGGAGAAAAAACGATGTTATTTTTTCCGAAATTGTATAAATCTTTGAATGCAAGGCTCTACTTGTTCTTAGGAAGTGATTTAATATTTTTGAGATGTATATTTCTTATCCACGTGTTCTTCTATAGTAACACATCCGTGCAGCCGCATCACATTACAAACAAATAGGATATGGCAGCGCAGACTTATTGTTTCAAGGCATGAGGACGGCAGGGAAGATGGAAGAGGAAAAGTCAGTAAAAACAGGAAAAAGACACAAAAAAAAGAGACAGAGGAAAACAAAAGACAAAAGGGAGGGCGGATGGGATGGAAGAAGGGCTAAGTACCAGGGAGCGTGTCAATGTGGGGGGCTAATGGTGGGGGTACCAAGGTTGCAAGCAATTTCTCTTTGTTATCAAGTGAAATGACTCTGCAAATATGACAATAAATCACAGCGGAAATCAATCTGAGAGGAGGCGACTGTGAGCCACTGATAATGCATCAATCAATATTTAATGTTTAGACTTTAATTAATCCACAGGCGCCAAGCATTCTTTAAGTGACAAAGGGGGAGGAGGGGGGAGAAACGAGCGGGGAGTGCTTTTGCATAGAATAGCTCTTATATCAAACAGAGACACTGAGCTGAGCGGCCCATCAGTCGATTTCACACAGCTTCCCCGCGTCGCTTTATTACCTCTCCTCTTATTTACGGGAGCTTGAAACAGAGAAGAATGAAAGCAAATGTAAGTGTTTGGTCAAAATATAGAGATACATAAATACCTTTAATGGGTACATGAATTGTTGTACCCACACATTAACACTCTAAAAAAGATGAATCAGAAGTCCTCTAGTGACGAATCAACATCTTAGAAACAGTGATGTTAGTTTTTCATGTTTCTCTTGTGTCTCCAATGACTGATATAGTAATGTAAACTTCTCTAATGCCCTTTTTAATTTCAGAAATGATAAGAGTGAGTTAAGCTTGTTTATAAAAGTGTAGGTTTAGTTTAAAAGAGGCTCAACTCACGCTCAAAAGGCTGAATACTCTGGTTAACCTGAACAACTTAAGGCCATATTATACTTGGAAAATAAGTAGTTCATTCTTCCTGAATGGCTATATCAGAAGGCATGTTGTTTAAATACTAAAGGGGAACGTTGCATACTTTCAGACAGTCTCTCTTGTAAGGCATTCATAGTGCTGCACTTGTTGGGAACAACACAAATGGACAAAATGTGAAGAATGAAAACAAAGTGCTTGAGACATAGAGAGGCGAAGTCTCGCCCATCTACTTCCGACCCATGGGACCTTATTTCGGAAAAATTATGTATTGAAGTCAATGGAGGGAGAAAGATTATCTTTCGATCCCGTTTGAATTGTGCCACGAATTACACATATGATGTTTGTGAATCTTAACAAATAATTTCCATGTCAAAAAAGTCACAGTTTGTCGTAAAACTGTTGAAATATAAGGCTATGAAAAATACGCAACTAGAAAGACTACAAATCCCAGAATCCCGGTCCCGCATGCTGGCTCTTACGGAACCGACTAACTCCCCTTTTGTGTATGTACAGCTCTCAACATGCCCAGACTTGTAGTGATTTTCACCTCTTTTAATACTTTTCGCCTCATTCTGAAAGAAAGAAGTGAAATGTGCCAACGTGACGGCCGTCTTGGTGTGTGGTGCGAGATGGGAGATGTAGTTCATTGAGCGGTTTCACACAAAAAAAAGTGTTACTTCACAGTTTTACAACACATTTTTTTTTTTTGACTTGCAAAATTATCTTTTAAATTGACAAACATCATATGTGTAATTCGTGGCACAATTCAAACGGGATCGAAAGATAATCTTTCTCTCCCCATTGACTTCAATACATAATTTTTCATGCAGCATGAAGTGATGTCAGGACAGAAAAAAAAGAAAATTCAGGTAACCCTGTGATCTTCAACAAAGCTAACGTGGGGGAAAAGGGTTTATGACGGTGCTTGACCATATGACGTTCACTTCCTTCATATCTAGTTACAATTCTTTCACACAAACTTAAATTGTGGTTGCACTAGGTAATGCAACTTTCAGCATTATCACCTACACACACTTAATCTCAAAACATTGTTCCTATTGTACCATTACCTAAACATGTGGCTGTAAGGATTCAAATGTTGTTGCTGCAATAACTCAATTTATTGACCTTTTTTAAAAACTTGGTACATAATCTAACATTCCTACAGTAGATATATCTACACAATACAAAATGACTAACTTGACTGTAGAAAAGCAACACTCTGTAGCAACCAAAAGGCCAAAGAATTGATTTCTGGGACGCATCAAGAGACCATCAACACTATTGGTCCTCTTGTTTACTCTCCATTTAGCTTGTTAACAACGAGTGTCAGCTATATACACCGTGTCTGATTCATTGCACTTGCATTCACATCACAGAGTGCTTCCAAACTTGTGAAAACTCACTTTTTGTTGGACCAATTGTGGGAATGTAACTCTCAGGGCTGTGAGAACACTAAGACCCTCCTCAATACCCCACCTGCCCCGGCCTCCATACCGGCACACCGCTGACACCGCTGTAACGTCTGATTCAGGGGCTCTGTGGAACAAAAACCCCCGTCTGAACATCATGAACACAGAGACGTTATGAAGGAGGGAGCCATGCTTATCCTCTGATCACACTGACACATCCCACAGGTACTAATTACCCAATCTACTCCACGGAGAAATACATGGAGGACGCTTGACATTTGGATACCTGCTGTACAATTCACTGAGATAATTGGGACACAACTGAGAGGGAGGTCCAGCGAGTCTGTTTTAGTTGATAAAATGGCTTTTCTCAAAGTAATGCACATCACCAGAAACATGACCTCAGGATGGCCCTCAGTGGGTCCGCACAGGGGGGGAAAAGGCATCTCAGGCAAAACTAGAAGACAATTATTTGAGGGGTTCCTTGAGAAGTGGATAAAAGGCTTACCCATAACCGCTGCTGATATTCTTGACCGCACATATTGCGTTTGATCCATTGTGCCATTGTCTGCAGATTTACAGGTCTTTTATCTTCAAAGAGGACCCGTCTGGAGCTGAGGGGAATTTGCCTCAAAATGAACCGTGGAGAAGCCATTCTTGAAATTCAGTCACTTGAGTATCAGTCGACCTGTGAAGGAGAAGAAGGTTTTATTGAATAATGATGTGGATTCTTTTGCAGATTTGTATTTTATGAGTAAAAGCAACAATATCCTGCCACAACAACTAAGCTTGAAATCTGCAGATACATTTTTTAAAAGAGAAACCCCAAAGCTGCTTGTAGTTTCAACATATCGATTGGAAAAAGGTGGTTTGGGGGCTGAAAAGTATTTAACTGACTTTTATGACAGTTGTTAAGTCATTTCCTGCAGCGGTGGTTTATGTCTTTGCAATAACCTCCATGAATGAGGTAATGAGAGATTATGATACTTCCTCTCATTTATGATCTGTACCTCTCGCTTTATTTCAGCACACTTGTGTGTACCAATGTATCAGGTTAAGCCAATATCGGTCCTTACATTTACTAAATAGTTGTACTGGATTTTTGTCTGAAAGCGCAGCATGTTCATCCATGACCACTGATAAATGGAGGCAGTCTTTAAAATGTGCAATTAAATTAGATTTTCTTGGAACATTTCATGGATCTAATTAGTGAGTGATTTTATTGTACATGAATTCCCTGCGCTCTTGTACATGGCTGCACATCCGAAGTCAATCGTAGTATCTCAAAAAAAAGAATAGTATTGATTGACAAACCCTCCTGGAGATGCAACCCTAAAGACACAAACATGTAAACACAGAGGGGGGGGGGGGGGAGCTCTCCCAATGAGACGAGGTATCTAAATTCACAGTCATAGTACAGTAAAATGTTGCCGTCATTGAGATTTTTTTCATTTAATCCTTTTTTTAAATACGTGGTATTACAATAAATCACATTTTGGATTAATGAGGATTTTTCGAATAATAATTTGGAAAATGTTTTGATGCACTGGCTTTTTTTGGGGCTACTTCTAAGTGGGATCCTATAGGTTGACATTTTAAATTTCATTTCCATAGTATGATTGCATGAAAGCAGCTCTATTATCCATTTCAATGAGGCCAGCCAATTGACAAAACAGGTGTGCAAAAGCAGATTTTAACAAAAAAATAACAGATTTTTGTAATAAGCAGCTGAAATATACTGACGCATATATAACTGCAAGTGTGCTTTTGATGTAGCATTGTGCTAACACTAGCATTGTCTTTAGTTGCCTTGACTGCTCCAGTTGGATACTTGCAACTAACTGCATATCAAATATTTAGTATTTAATAATACCGCATATTGCTTGACTTAAGATTTCTGTCAGCAGTGGACTCAAAATACGAAATTTCATTTAAAATTGGGAATGTTATGGATTTTGAAGCACGTATAGATATCAAAGAACATGCATGATTTGGGTTAGATTTGTGGTTTAGTATAAATCTGATTTTGTATAATTTTTACATAATGCATCAATACATATTTACACCTCTACTTCACTACAAGTATACATGTAAAAATGCATACATACAGATACTACTAATCACACACATCATGCAGTGTGTACCAGTATAGAGAGTCACATGAAACATATTGACAGACTGTCACACACAAGTTAAAAATCCAGAGGCCCTTCTAGCTTTTTTTTTTGCTTCTTCTTCACAATGGCCCAGTGTACGAGAAGAGCAACGGTTGCCAACAGAACATATCCAATTGGTCACGGTCATTAAAAAAGAGGGGCTTAAACAATCTACACTGAAACCGAGTTATTTGAGGCGGAGACAGTGGATGAGCCACTGGTTGATATATTGGGACGTAAAAGTGCGAAACGCAAAGCGAGTTACGAAATAATCTAAAGTGTGAAATGCATCATGCTGTGTCAGACAGGGCCATCATTTGTAAGAGGCCATGTATGAAATTGACCAGAGAAAGATAGCAGAGTGACACATATGTCTTAATTCCCTCAGACATATGTGAACATGTGTAACTGTGTCATCGAATCCCCAAAATGCCACAGGGTGTCATTTCTGGTGTCAGAGAGAAGGAGGTAATAGCAGCCTGCTGCCATGAGCTGTCACTCTCCAGAAGAGAACTGACAGCCAAACACATTGTGCTGAAAACACTGCCTGCTGGGTAAGTATACTTCACAACAACAGCGTTTCAGATTTGTATTGTTTTGACCACTGTGTAATAAGAGGAGGCTGAAGACCACGGTAATCACCTCTGTCTGCATCTGTGTGGAGATCTACAATCACTTAATCTCATACCTCAGAAATTAACATCGAACCATCTGTTCATTTGTTTTGTTGTTGTTGCTGAAAACACATTTTGTCTGAAAATCTTTCATTATTGATTTCATATTTTATTTGTCACATAGGATGAGTGATTTGAAATGGTGCTATCAAGTCCATTTTTTTTTTTTTTTGTAGCTACTCCCTAATTGGCCAGTCACATAAAATATAACAAATAATGACACTGTGAAATGTAGCCACACTAGCCACTCAAATGCTATCTGGGCTAAAGGTAGACTCAGTTTGGAGCTCCCTGACATTTTGCTCTTAGGAAAGATCCTAGTAAAGGGGAGGATAAAGATCTCCAAGCTATGTAGTTAGCTGGGTTGCTAACAAGGCAGCAAGTTCACTCAGTGTATATAAAGAAGCTATATTTTACCATCAACTGCAGCATCTTAACTGTCTGCAAATACATGCTTATTATGTAAAGCAGTGATACTCCAACAGCATGGGTTAAATAAAAGTGTTAGCCAATAAACTACAATATCTTCCAGAGATCCCTCGACCATCGTGTGTCAACGTTGACAGTTGAGCAACACTTTTGAGGGGAAAATGCTATAATTATATTTAAAAAAAAAGATAATTATTCTGTGACCAGGCCTCAACTTGTGGCTTCACATGTATGCCTCATATAAAAAACACCAACAGGAAGGAGAAGGTGAACAAAACAGGTGATATTATCTGTGTCTACTGTCTTTGACAAAACTTTCCATATGAACATGAAGCCGTATGATGATGTCACTAATTTTAACATCCCGTTGATTAATCCTTTTGTCGATTCGGAGCCCAAATTTGCTGCTCCGGATTTAAAAATGCACCGAAGCAATATAAAAGCTGATTGC